>BMAO01029595.1:0-46270 GCA_019973975.1 Trichonephila clavata | reverse complement strand
TTACTGTCCAGCTTTTCTTACTGCTGTACAAGAAATGGGGGCTGTCAACAAACCTCTATGTGGATAATATTGAACAGATTGCCAAAACAGTAATCTCGGCTCATGGTACTGTTTGATTTGGTCCCGGGATGGACACAACATCATCTTCGTCATCATTGAGGAATTCGAAATACCCAGTTGAGGTCAGTCTTAAGTTATAAAGTTTAAAAATCCACCGATATATATTATTTATGTTGCATTCTTAAGCCTTCCGAATAAAATAAAAGTAATTAAAATTGACAAATATACACAAAATATAAGCTTCAGTTATTTATCTAAATCACATCCTGTACCGGATATAAATTACTAAACATATGTATTAGTAGCATTTATCTTAAATTTAAGTATGGAAATCTTAAAATATTGTTTTAGAAAAAATCAATACGTGATAATAAGAAGACATTCATTTTTATACAATTGAGATTATTCCTGCAAATTATTTTATATATCTAAATTTTAAAATGTAACTTATAAAGATATAAATTATTCGATTTTAGAAACTTAATATAAAAAAATAAAACTCTGAATAATATAAATAAATTAAGAACATCCAAACACAGCATATGATAATTCATAACAATGCAGTTAAAATTTATATTAAATTCTGCTTCAAAACACTTGTATTACACATGTCCAACATGTACAAGTTTTAAATTATCTGAGAATGACAAATTATGAAACTCAGTTTTAAATATAAAGAGCAAATTTATGGATTTAGTTAATATGAAAAAAAAAAAAAAAACATGCGTAAAATTATTCAGTAATGTTTACAATTAGAATAAACTTTTTGTTGTTGTTATTTCTTGAGTTAAAATACGATTGTGAATTACGAATATGAAAACTTTAAGTTCTTTTGCTTGAATTTTGAAGAGATCACTAAACAGAATAATATGTTAACTTACACATTTTACGGCTTTGGTAAAAATTACTGTGCAGCAGTAACAAATGAGTATGGTTGTGACTAGTGTTGTATCCATCAAAACATGATTCTGGTACCATTCAAGACTATCTGTAAAGGGCGAACCTGTTAAATCTGTCCAAGCTCAAAGTCCCCATGTTGATATTATGTGTATATTAGAGAGCGATGCTGGAGATCAGATGTCAGAAGTAATGATCAGTCACCTTGTGTATCTTCGAAATGTGATATTGATAGACAATCGATCAATCATTGGCAAAAATTAATACTGATTGGCTACAATCGAAAAGGTTTGGTGAAATAGTTTCCTGATGCAATTAAACCAGCGTTTCTCAAGCTGTGGGCTCATACTAGGGGCGTGATTACTCTACGAGGGGGCGTGAACATATTGAAAAGCCGCGAACAAAGATTATTTTAAAAAAATTATTAATTTACTGAAAGTAAACAAACAAAATATATTCTGACAAAAAAAAATGTAAAATACACTTTACATTGACATAATAAACTTATAAATATATCAGTACAGCACAATGCATTTCATAATTAATTTAACAATATTATAAGGACAAGTTTAATAATGACCAATGACCCTGTGGGCTTGTCATATATAAAATTATATACAAAAATAACACTTGATAATTTGTACAGTTAATAATAAAACTTAACTTCCTATAAAAAGGTACTTGATTCGCTCCCAATGCACAATTTTCACGTAGCACGTGTATTGATATATGGGGAGGACAAATGGAATATAAATAAGCAAACCCTCTGAAATGAATAATCATTCGCAAATATGTCAAAGTCTTTTATAGCATTCAAGCTTCGGAATAATATTATGGATATCAGTGACAGAAAAGATCGTACTTCGGAAGACGTATATATACGTCAGGAAATATCCAGGTTTGGGTGAGTGAGACGTTTATATACGCTGTGGCACTTGAAGTCGTATTGTAGTTTTAGAATCAAAGATTATTATTATTGAATTCAATATATTGTTATTGTATTATAAAGAAGGGGGGGTGATGAAATTAAGATTGAATATTAGGTCGCAAACATTGAAAGTTTGAGAAACACTGAGTTAAACAATTGTTTGTTCATGCTCTGAAAATTGTCCATATTGATTGATTGTTTGTTTATTAGCGTTGTAATATGAAGAAACACAAGGATATCGTTAACATACCACGTACTTTTCAGCCATGGTCTAGTAACGAAGACGGCACTTTAGCTGGTACTCTTCTACCCAAACTTTCATACCAACCCAACACGATGTCTTTAAGTTAAGATAGATTTAACATGTATCAGTCCCTCTACCCGATTTGTATTGGTTGCCTGTCGTATTATTATGTTTCATTAATAAAATTAATGAAACATATAATAGTGTAACGGGTCTATTCGTGAACCTCCTACTAATCCTCTTGGGAAAAATCTATCTCTTTTAAATATTATTCTATTGAAAATTTTCATTCGAAGAAGCAGATGTGATTTATGTAAATCAGGGCATATATTTAGGCATTATCTTTTAGGTTCGAGAGAGAGGTTAGGAGTTTGATGATTGAAGTTAGCGATTAACGTAAAGTAGTTGAGTATCAAAGTAGTCGGAAAGCTAGTTGAGATCGATTCGTTGATTAATTACTTAATATTTAAGATTGATATTTGACAATTTAGTCAATGGTATATATATTTTATTTAGATTAATTTCGACTAGAGGTCGAATAGATGAGAACGGAATTAAGCTTATTTAGAACGTATATTATTAAAACGTTCCAAAAGTAACGGTTTAAGTTCATAATTAAATATTCAATATCTCGTCTACCTCGCTTTTGCTCCAATACTTTAATATAAGGGCAATTCCTAGGCTGGGTTTGTGAGACTTTTTAAAGGATTAAGAGGACATGGTACGATTTAAACAAAAAATTTTAATTTAGGATTTTTAAAATTTTTTTTGGTTGCTTCCTATGTGTATATACTATGTAAAACAGATTTTGTGCTCAAAATTTTATAAAAAGCTAGCTATTTAATTTTTTAGGGAAAAACCTATGAAGTGAGTTTAAAATGCTACTCCTCCTACAAATATTTACATACACGCATGAAATTTGATTTACAAGTACGTCAAACTATGCATAACAAAAGTTGGTATGGATTTTGTGATAACATGATTGGTATTCATACAATACTTCTTTTTATAGATGCTTATTGGAAATTCCTTAAAAAATGTACAAATTCTGAGTTTAATTATTTTTTAAAAAATAAGTATTGCTTTGATTCTCAAATGCATACCAAGTTTTTTTACATGTACTGTGAGCAATAGGTAAAAAAATTCAAAGCATTAGGCACAAGACAAAAAAAAATGCCTTAATATTTTAAAGGAAGACAAACTAGTTATTTTATCTTTCTGAGATAGGTCAGTTTAAAGTTTCGATTTTCTATAGGGATGTGAATAAAAACGAACGCAAAAGCTGTCATAATTCTGTGTTTTTTTAGTTTAGAGCTTTCAAATTTTCTCAGGTTATAGAAAAGTATATAAAGAATAATTTAAGCTAAAAAAAATTAAATTTGATTTTTCGACCAATTTTTGTCAATTGAATCGTACTGTGTCCTCTTAATAAATTATATTTGTTTTGGTTATGGCTGGTTTCCCATCACTGATTATTCTAACTCCCAATCACTAATGGATATCATCGGACATCCATTACAATAGAAACTTAATTAAACCTAAAATAAAAAGCATCAACAGAATATGAAATAGCTGGCTGTCATATAGCAACAGAGGAAGTAATGAGTACGATCTTTCGAGTTCATTAACCCGTTTAATTGGTAGGAGTAGCTTTGCAGCTATTAGTAGGGTGGTGCTAACAGACGATAACAATTAATGTATCGATTGCTTGAAGACTTAAGCACATGTCTTTATATAAATAATGCTGTCCTTATTCCTCGACCTTTTACACTCGACTTCTATGGTGGATCCCTTTTTTAAAAAATAATGGGACCAAGTGATATTTTTTAGTTTTTGAATGCATAAAATTTTTCGAAAATGGTTTATGAGGGCAAATATTAATATATTCTAAAACAAAGACAAGATAAAGCATTCATTCATGCGTAAGATAGATAACCATGCACTTAATCAAATACATACACATTACGTGGCTTTGAAAAGGTAACACCAACAAGGAGTGACAGAGAATTATACAAATTTCCTGGTAGGTGCACCTCACAGAGTCATGCAAATGATGTACAATTGGCAGTCCTCCTTCACGCATGGAGTATGATAATAAAAAAGGAACCTTTAGAATGAACAAGATTCGTGCCTCTATTTCTGCCCAATAATTTGCATATTAGAAATTTCTCTTGCCTCCGAGAATATGTGCAAAAGAAAAAAACGACATGCCTCTGCAAACAGTGCAAGCATACAGACGATTTTACGAGAAAGGGCGATACTGAAAAAGTCAGGTTGGTCCATATGTCAAATTTCTGCTTACATCCCCTTAAACGCCACACCATTCCCCGGTTGTGGAAGAGGTCGGTGAAAAATAATAAATGTGACAGGTTTGAAAAGCTTTAATGAGTCAATAACGACGTCACTACATGTGGAGTGACGTGTCTACCAACAAACCAGTTTTCCGCTATTTGTAGCATGTGCATGGTACATTGATGTTCCCATATAGACCAAAATCTCTTTCCCTTTGATTGGTTGCCCCCAGGGCATCCGTTAAGGTGACTGCTATTGACTCCATTACACAGACTACTCATTTTGCAATGCACCTGGTTACAGCAACGTTGATAACGAAATGGCAGAAGGTCGAATTTTTTAAAGGTTCTTGCTTCTGGTCATATTCAAGATAGTCATTATATTCAAGTGGTGTGGTACCAACGTGGTGACATGCCCAATCTGGTCGCATCTGTGGAATTCCATTAGGTACGACAACGCGATATCATAATTTTACGTGCCACTGCTTTCGATAGCTGGTTACCTCTGATTTGAATTCAGATTATGACGCCCCAAAAATGTTTGAATTATGTACTGCGGTCGTTGACACTCCCCTTACATAGTATGAGCTCCAGTCTCCTTTACCATCAGTTTATCACCCATCGTATAAACAACGTGTTTATAAAATTCAGCAATACCTCTACCGTCCACTATTCTCTCCTGATCTCTCACCTATGGAGTATGCCTGGGAAGTAATTCAACGCCGTTTGCATGCTTTGCCACTGCCTGCCGCAAGTGGTTGATAATTGCGTGATTGAATGATTGATAAGAAATAGATAAAGCTCCCTCAAGACGTTATCCATACACTCTTTGATTCTGTATTTGAAGACGTGTTGATTCGTGAATTGCCGTCCATGGAGGTCCTGTAGCCCAAAGCTGAAGTTATTCTCTCTTTGTGTTACGAGTATTATTTCAAAATAAACATATCTTATTGTTAACTATTCGCTCAACTATATTATCGCTAACATATCTTATTGTTAACTATTCGTTTGCCCAATTTCTTCCCTTTATGGTGTTGTATTTTCAATGTCGTGTAGTGCGTAAAAAATTAGTCTGATGGGAAAAAAATCTGCTTAATATGGTTTTCCTTCGGAATGTTAACTTATTAATTATTAATAGAATCTGTAATTATTTTATAAATGCATACTTAATGGTTTACTTCTGTGACTTAAATGATCAACTTGATTTAAAAATCATATTTTTTCCCCTCTTTAATTTTGATATAATGAAAAAGCCTTTACATTAAAAATTTAGATATCTTCATTTTGCTGGAAATAAATCGATTTAAAATTGGTCTCGCACAGCAGATACATAATGAAATTTTGGTGAACTTCACTTTATTATTTAAATCTCCTTCCTACACAAAGCACTATTAAATGACAAAAATGATTTTTAACTTATACCTGACTTTGATTGACGATTCGAATCTGCAATTCGCTGGCTCGAAATATGAGATGTTACCATAGAAACGCCAGCTTATGCGAATTATTAATAAATTTATATTACAAGCACAATACTTGTTTCCAAAATATCGTTCTTTTCTTATTCTTTACAGCTGTAAATGGCTTCAAAGCATAATGTTAAAACGTTTTGATATTGCTCAATCGTCATGAACGTACACGGTGAGTTTCTAATATCTTTTCAATTTCAAAGAGATTAAATATGTTCGAAATTCCATGAGATAGAGCTATAGTTTTGTGCATCAAAGTTGTCGCAATTTTAGCAATCGAAGACTCCGATTTAAGTTATGTTTCATACTTGTCCAGTCGTTTATTAAACTTTTGAAATAATTGTTCCTATTATTAAAATTCCTTATACTGCCAAAACGAGAAATTTGTTTCATTTTGATTTATTGGTCGTATAAAAATCCCTTTTGAGAAATTAAAACAGAGGAAGCACAGGATTTCTAAGCATCATTTATAAAAACAAAAAAGTAGTTTGATTTTACTTAAAAAAATACATACTTTATTTAATACTTTGAACCTCAAAGTATTTCATTTTATTGGTTCTCTCAGGTCGATCAACACTCAATATATTTTCAAGCTGTCATTTGGAATAAGTACAAACTTAAAAAAAAGATAGGATATTAAAATATGAACCATAAGAGTAAACACATTTTTAAATATGATTTAATATTGAAGTTTCTTATTTATTTTCTTAAAAAAGATCCAAAGACTCGCGAGGATTTCAACCTTTCATTCCTTAAGGCGTTTTTCTGATATGGCCTTTAAACATAAGTTTAAGATGGAAGTTGTGGAGATGCGAAGGTAAGAACTGGGCAATCTTGAACAAGGACCCGTCCTGTGTCCATGAGGCTTCTAGAAAAGCTGCTGTAGCTCATTCAATTCCTACTGTAGTTCACACTCTCTCTATATTTATGTTGTTCAAATTTTCAATCATTAATAAAACGTATTTTAAAGCACTCAATTGAGCTGAAATTTTATATACTTGCTTATTTTGGATACAGTAATTTAATTATAATTAATAAAAATTAATTGGTTAAAACTAATTATTCAAAGAATTACAAATACAGCCAAATTGGCATTGTTTTGGCGACTTGTGTCAAAACTTGAAAAGGTTTTTTTTTCACATTTTAAAGCGCTCATTTTAGCTGAAATTTTATATACACGATTATTTTAGATGACAATACAGTAATTTAATTATTAATACAAATTGATTAAAACTAATTATTCAAAGAATTACAAATACAGCCACGTTGGCATCATTTTTGGCGACTTAGCGACCATTTTAGAGACTTGTGTCAAAACTTGAAAAATTTCTTTTGTCATATTTTAAGGCACTCATTTGACCTGATATTTTCGATACACTATTGTTTTGGGTAACAATACGATAATTTAATTATAACTAACTAAAACTATTGATTGAAATTAATTTTTTAAAGTATTTCAGATACAGCCACGTTGGATTCATTTTTAGTGACTTGGGTCAAAACTTTAAAAGAATTTTTTTTCTCACGTTTCAAAGCATTCAGTTGAACTGAAATTTTATGTTGTTGTTGCTGTTACTAATCCCACCTGTCTGACATAGTCAGATCGAGGCCCACGAAATTCATCATGGCATAGGGCTATATTGTACGCCTGTCGTTAGCCGTAGCTTTGAGCACCATGCAGATGACAGTACGATTTGGCTCGGTTCCACCCCGATTTTAAAGGAGAACACCCTGGGGGTGGTCAGGGGAATCCCAATTCTCTTTCCCTTCCACCAACCTCACGAGTGGTCTTGAGGCTCGACGGCTATTTAGAGTACCTCTATAGCGCGCGAAGGCACTATACATTTATAAACATCCATGCCTTCTCCGGGATTCAAACCTAGGCTCTACGTCACAGAAGTCAGCGTCGCTAACCACTATACCGGATGGGTGACAAATTTTATGCACATGATTGTTTTGGATGACAATACGATATACTTTAAAGATATTTAATAAAAATTAATTTCCGCTAAATGTTGTGATTCTGTCATATGTATATATGTAATAATCCCATTAATTATTCTTAATAACTTTTAATTACCTTTGGTCCATCCCTTTAGACCAACGTTTTAGTAATAAGTTAATCCGCCGCCTAACGAGAGTATTTTAAACTACATCCATCCACCCACACAGATCACGTGATTTAAGCTGCCTATATATACCGAGACTCCTGGAGACCGCGCCTCTTTCGCTTCTGCTTTGTGTTTCGACATGTAGTCGGCTGCGTGTGTTTGTGTGTGCTTAGATTGTGCGTCCCTGTAATATTTTATGTGCTTAAGATGTGGAATAAATAGTTTAATTAATCACCGGAATGCCTCGTCAATTCCAGACAAAGCAAACATCGATCGTAATTAATAGTAATCATATAAAGAATACATTCAACGGCCACGTCTATTTCATATACATATTTATTTTTATTGTAACTATTTAATAAAAAGCAACTAAAATAAATTTTTTTTGTTGATCTAAGTAGGAATTGACTTTTTTTTACATTACTTGTTTTAGACCTTTGACAGGTCATGTGCCTGAGATCGCATCTCTACACAATTGGTATCGCCAACTCACCGGACTGTACTCTCTGTGACTCTGGTCAGCCTATGACCTCTGAACATTTGGTCGTGTGTCCTGCACTAATTTCATTCAAATGTCAAAAAATATTGGAGAGCACATGTACTAATGGCACAGGTGCTGTTGTAGTGCGTGTCATTTGTAAAATAAATAAATTTTCTTAAAAAATGATGTGGTGAATGCTTTATGTACAATAACAAAATCGATACAGCAGATAGAATCTCCTCATTTAAGTCGTGTTTAAGTGAAGACTTTGAGGCTCCAACTAATTTTGATGGGTGCAACTTTGAGCTTAAATATATTTTGATGTAGTGTTTTGAATATTAGCAGCATGGCGTAACAGAGAATATCAGGGTCCCTCTGCAATATTATGATTTGGGTCCTCTAGAATCTTTGTCCCCGTAGTGCGGGGATGTACGTTTCGCCACTGTTTATTGGAATAAAAATCAGAACTCCGTTTTCAGAGGTTCGTTTAAATACGTCATCGGACACGCAGTCACTGCTATGCCTCCACTCGCTTACCGTGACAGCTAATAAAAATGTATTAAGAATAAAAAAGTAACAATTAGTGCTTTCGGATTTATCTGAATTCGGATTTTTCGGATTATTTTTCACAGTTCTAATTTTATATTAATATAAATAACAGTTTGGGCACCACAAAATGTTTTATATTAAAAAAAATCTGGGATTTAGACAAATTTCATATAAATAAATTTCTGCAATATATTGCAGAAATTTATTTGTATGAAGTATTAGGTGTACAACTTTGCTTCCGCCGTTTTGCAACAGATGGCTGTACCGGTAAGTGGTAGTCGAAATAAATAGATTGTAGATGCCATACAATAAGCTTAGGTATTTGTAAACATAACGCCATCGAAATATTAGTCGATTTGTGTCTGCATCATAAAGTTATTCTCGATTAAACATGTCAGCTTACGAGCCAAATTCTCCTCATTTGCGGAGATTTTAGTTTTCTGCTTTAATATGAAAAAATCTGCGGCTGAGGCTCATCGAATGCTTTCAAATACCTATGGTGAGGCCGCTATTAGTGAAAGAACGTGCCGAGAGTAGTTTCAACGCTTCAAGAACGGTGATTTTGACGTCGAAAACGAGCATGGCGGTGGAAGAGATAAGGTTTTCGAAGATGCAGAATTGGAGGAATTGCTTGATCAAGACTCGTGTCAAACGCAACAAGAATTGGCAGAATCATTGGGTGTGACGCAACAAGCCATTTCAAAACGCCTGAAAGTCATGGGAATGATTCAGAAACAAGGAAATTGGGTGTAGTACGAGTTGAAGCCAAGAGATGTTGAACGGCGTTTGTTTTCTTTTGAACAGCTGCTTGCAAGGCAAAGACGGAAGGGATTTCTGCATCGCATTGTGACTGGGGATGAAAAATGGGTTCATTACGATAATCCCAAGCTCAGAAAATCATGGGGATATCCCGGCCATGCTTCCACGTCGACGGCCAAACCAAATATTCACGGTTCCAAGGTCAAGCTCGGTATTCGGTGGGACCAGCTCGGCGTAGTGTATTATGAGTTGTTAAAACCGACTGAAACAATCGCAGGCAATCGTTATCGAACGCAATTAACGAGCATTGAAAGACAAACGGCCGCAATACAAATAGAGACATGATAAAGTGATTTTACAGCATGACAATGCTCGACCCCGTGTTGCGAAAGTGGGCAAGACATACTTGGAAACGTTGAAATGGGAAGTCCTACCCCACCCGCCGTGTTCTCCAGAAGTTGCTCCCTCGGATTATCACTTGTTTCGATTAATGGCACGCGGCCTGGCTGAGCAGCACTTCCGGTCTTATGAAGAAGTAAAAAATTGGATCGATTCGTGGATCGCTTCAAAAGATGACCAGTTTTTTCAACGCGGGATTCGTACGCTGCCCGAAAGATGGAGAAAGCAGTGGCCAGTGATGGACAATACTTTGAATCATAAATGTATAACCATTTTTTTACAATAAAGCCTCGAATTTCAGAAAAAAACGGCGGAAGCAAAGTTGTACGCCTAATATTATGATTTATTTTATGAATAATATGATTTATTCTGCAGTACATTCTGCTGTATTATATCTTTTTCGCCTTTGATTGTGTAATTATTTCAGGAGCATAACTACTACTGTGTCAATGATATGGTCGCCAAGCTACAGTGGCCCCAAAATGTGTAAGCAAAAAATCACAAATTGTTAAGAGGCCTTCAAAAAAGAGCCTCCAAGGAATTTTGATACAGGGCCCACTAAGGTCTAGCTACGCCAGTGTATTATTTACTAACGTTACACTTTGTAGATCCCCGAGGACTATAGACAATGGACCTCGTAATTTTGAGCTTTGGTTAAGAGAAGAAGACAACACCAGAGTTGATACTCCACTTGAATAACTTCCAAACAACCAGAATTTTACATCATGGAAATACCAAGTTTTCAGAATGTTGAAATCTTGAAAACCGTATTCGGGAGATTCACGAAAGATTCTGTTAAATACCATCGTGTGGAAATAAAACAAAGTTTATAAGGTTTCATAATTCAGAATCGACTGAAAGCCTTGAAATTCATTCCTATTTATGTCATTTAGTGGGATTTTCATCCCTCTCATCGATTCCTTCAACAAGCCTATATTTATTCCTGACATTAGTTCATACATATAGAGTAAAACGTTAATTGCAAATTCTATCTTTGCAAGTAACTATCTTTTTTCTTTGAAACACACAGACTAGTGCCTAAAAATTGCAAATAGTTTATTGAAAAATGAACACTGCACTAACCCACAAATTAGCATGCAACTAGTTCAGTAAAAGAGTGGATGACACATTTGCACCACATAAGTTTTAAGGGCAAGATCAAAACATGCTTACAGAATCAGAGCTCCACAGAACTCGAACAAGTTTACACCAGATCTCTTATTATTCCAGGTGTTATTTCTGTTACAAACAGGGGTGTCTGGGGTCCTGTAACTGAATTTACTATTTAAACTACAGAAAATGGGCATAAAATACTACAAATCCCTATTTTGAAGAGGTGAGGCTAAATCCAATCCGCACAAAAGCTCAAGATGGAAAACAACCAGACATACCTTAAATGTGTTTACGAGAAAGGAAATATTCATTTTACGAACATTGTTACAACTGTTCACGGATATCATATTCATGAATGCGAATAGCCTCCAGGCTTTATAATTTCAATTTGCATTAGATATTGCTAGTGCAAATAAATAAATAAGCATTCATAATATTTTTAGTTAAACTAACGTATTTTTTTTATTAAAAAGAGTGTATTAATAAATTAGCATAAATAGCTTTAAATTAATCATTTATTTACTCAACTTGTCCAACCAGATCAAAATTAATCTTTAAAAGTGCCTTTTGAAATCGTTATTTGCTATTAATCGAACAAAACGTAAATATTTAGTTTAGTAGGATTTTGCTTTTGTTCAAATTATCAGTTGATGAAACAAATTTTAGAAAAATAATTTAGTGTAGTAATCTGCCAATTTTAAATATATGAAGCGTGTTCAAATGAAAGTGATTCGAACACTTTTCATAGTATTTTCGTGAAACAAACGCGATACTGAAGGTTTATGTATCACGTATACGCGTCTGCAAGCTGATTTTTGATAACTGTATTCGTAAGGACGTGGCGTTCATTTAAAAATGGCTGGTGTGGATACAACTGCGTCTACAAGGAATCATCGACCGTAATAAAGTTTTTAACACTGGAAGGGTGTAATCTGGTAGATTTCATTCGAGAATACTAGTTGTGTATGGTGACACGTGTGTGTCGAACCCCACGGTTTAGCGACGGTCGACAGGAGACAAGGGTTTTGCGCACAAAGGTGGGACAGAGAAACAGATTACGGCCTTTGACACTGCAATTAAGGAAAATCGATGTCGAAACATTCGTGACGTCGCAAACTAGTTCAAAGTTTCCCTTGGTACTGTTCACAATATTTTCACCATCATTTTAAAATATCGAAAAGTTTGTTGCCAATGAGTACCCCCCCCCCTCCGCCTGCTGTATGGACACTATAAGAAACAGCAAATGGGGAAGAGTTTACAGCATTTGTTGAGCTACAGGGATGACGATGACGTCTTTCTGCAGCACATAGTGGCAGGGGATGAACCTTTGGGTCAGCACTTCCAACAGGAAGGGAAGTTCGTCAACATGCAATGCAATCATGCTCACTTAGGCACAAAAAATTCAAAGCTTATCAGTCAGCCGGAAAGGTGATGCTGACGGTATTTTTCGACATGCAGGGATCCCTATTACTGGAGTTTAAAGACCCGAATGTCTCCATCAATGCTCAACGGTACACCCAAACACTTTATAAGCTGCATAAGGGTATCAAAAACAGACGTCTAGGTATGCTGTCGTCAGGTGTCATCATTCTGCACGACAATGCAAGGCCGCATGTCGCCAAGTCATTTGTCGAGGCACTGTAAGAAATGGGATGTCCTGGAACATCCAGCTTACAGTCCAGGTCTGTAGCCTTGCGATTATCACACCTTTGGACTGCTGAAGAAAAGTCTATTGGGTCAACAATTTCACTCCAACGATGACGTAAAGGCTGCAAATCTGAACTGGTTCCGTGATCAAAATCGACATCATTCTTCTCGGAACTTTCCTAAGCAATGGGACGCCAGCCTAAACACCATGGGTTATTTCTTTTAAAAAACTTTGTATGCATTTCACTCATTAAATATTGTTGTTTCTATCTATGTATCTGTCTCGTTTCTGTTTCTATGCATCTCATGGATACACACCATATCATAAAATTGATATTACGAATTTTTAAAATTTCTCTAAATCATAGGTTCTTAACAGGGGCGATAACGCCCCCTTGAGGGGTATGAGGCTTTCAGGGGGCAGTAAAGGAAACAGAGAAAATCAGGAGACGTTTAGATGGCACGGAGGGCCTTGGCAGATTAACCAAATATAGTCTAAAAATACTAATAAAACAGACTGATTATGTATTAACAAAAGTAATCTTTAATACTGTTTACTTATGTTGATTGTGTGTATTTAAATCATTTCTATATCAGATGTACGAAAATTCACATATTTCGATAGTTCGGGAAGTGGATGAAAAACTTAGTTTTTACATTACATTCAGACATACATTAAAGTGAATCATACAGTAAATTTTAATTTCTATGTCTGTGAGCAGTAGGAAAAACGTTTCATCCACTGCATTTCATTACATATATTATCCAAGAAACATAATTAAATATTTTAACCAAGAATTAATGTGTGATTTTTTAAAGACTGAAACTGTCAATTTATATTTATTTTGAGCAATAGTTCATTATGAATTACTTCGTATCTTCAAAACCCCAGGCTGTTTTTATAACAGGTAAGCTAAAACTTTTATTCCACTCTTTTAAATGAAGAAGAAATTGAGTAGCGCTTTAACTCCAATACTATCCAATCTAAGACTAAAATATATAATATTACACATTTAAATATATTTGTGGCAATGGCTGTTTCAAATTTGCAAGTAAAAAAAATTGTGGCTTTTGAAAAAAATTAAATTAAAAAATATATTCTATTAATAATAGGATATTTTTTTAAAACTTAACTCTGGTTTTAATTATGTATTACATGTATTATTCACCATGTATTCTCTAGACTGGGAAGAGGCCGTAACGAAATATTCAATAGAAAAGGGGGTGGTATCGAAATATTTACTAGAAAAGGGGGTGCCAGTTCAAAAAATGTTGAGAACCTATGCTCTAAATACTTACAAAGCAATAAACCAATCAAAGAAAGAGACAAACTCTTCATAAATACATATATATTTTATTAATTCCTTCAACTTTCCATTTCCAGAAAGTTGAAGTGTGACCACTAGGGTTGGAACTGCGTTATACATTTTCACAATCAACAAATATAGTAACATTTTAAACAAATAGCTTCACATTTACATGTATAAGTATTCCGATTTCCCTGTATCAAATCCAAATTTGCTTTTTAACACTCTCTTGAAGAATAATACATATTTACACTGAAGTTCTAAGGAAAACACGGAGCATTACAAACATATAGACCAGTTCCAGAGTTTCATTAACAGTCAAATATGAATATACGCAGAAACCTGGTTTCTGGAGTCGAAATACTTCACAGGGGTTTAAACATGCATTTAGGTTACACAACATTGAACATTCGATATTCCAGTACATATATTGAACACCAAATCACACACATACATGAAATAATTTCAAGATATTGAAATTTTACATATTGCTGCACATTTTACAAGCCATGGAACGAATACTATTCTACAGAATTTGACTAGAATAATACGAATTATAATGCAACAAAATTGTAACCTTTTATTAAATACAGTTTTAAAATAATTTGACTAGAGATAAAAACATGAAAAAAAAATAAATCTTTAAATTTAATAACAAACTAATGTTATTGAAAGTTTAAAAGCAACAATGTTCTAAATCAGTGGTCTTCAAACTGTGTTCCACGGAATCATGGGGTACACGAGAACAGTCAACAAAAAAATATTTTTTTATTTAAAAAAAGCACCTACTACGTGTAAAATAATATTTACCAGAGAGAGAAGAAAACCAAGGTCGAATGGATAAATTAAAAGACTTGTGAATGACTAATCGACATGTCAAGAGATTCGACGTTAAAATTTAAAATTAAACAGGAACACCTTTTAATTTTAGGTTGCAAATTTACTTACTCAGTTATGATAATTTGTGTGTGTGTGTGTGTGTGTGAATGCCATTTTGAACTTGTATTTAAATTAAAAATATTTCACAACATATATAGCAATAAAAACGAAATATAGGAGCAAATTAATGCAGAATGTGAAATGCTACAGAAGATAGCTTCAATATACCTAGACATTAGAATTGGTAAAAAAAAGCAAACACCTCTCTCTCCTAGTTATTAAATATATTGCAATTACAGATAACACATGGAACACGAATTAATGATAAAATTACATTAAAATTATGTTGGAAATTTTTAATATATATAAAAATTACAGTACTATTTATTTATTTTATTCTTTTTACTTAACCCGTTCAGAACCATGATCACATGTATGTGATTCCTTCAGGGAACACGGTATCATATGCGAGATTGTGTTTTCTAGTGATCACACCAGTGTGATCTTAATTTGGAACTTACGGAATTCTGAATGATTATAAACTATAAATTTGGTCGTATTTTAAGTAAAGTAATGGTTTTATATGAATTTTTAAATGGAGTTAGGCTTAACAGGAAAAATCGCCCGGTCCTGAAAAGGTTAAAGCACTTACAACAGGTTGATCTACTCTAAATATTATATTTCAAGATATATTTTTCTAAGTCTTTTTTGGATGGATTCTCCAGAAACACTTTATGGTTTACAGGGTTCCGTGAGTAGACAAAGTTTGAAAACCACGTTTTAAATAATATTTTCTAAAAATATGTTTCATATAACATTATTACTTAAAAAAAAGCATTAATATTTGTACTACACACTCAGAAATATGCGGTGTTTGAGAGTCACAAAGTTTCCAATTTTGCATATTCCCCATATTTTTTAATTGTGCTCAAGTAAAAGTTATTTCATACACTCAAACAATTATTTGGCATATAAATTGGAAAGTAATGAGCAACAGCAAGACAGGCATAATTTAAAATGAATCTTTTTATAATATGTAATCGGTATGTATTGTATAATTATAGTTAAAAAGCAGTATTGATATCAAAATATCTTGGAGCAATAAGTTATAGTTACTTTTGAACTCTCTCAATGGGAGAGAGAACTATCCTCATTATATAACAAACTATTATAGTAATGATTCCTATAGTTAAATGTTTGATTTTATCTACCATTATAATTCTGATAGTTATTTTAACTCTATTAGGTATATTATTTGGATACTTATATTCCCCAAAACTGACTATTTAGTGCAATATATTTTTAAAAAATGTGATATGTTTACAAGGAAACCTTATCCGAAATTCTAAATTTATTTTAATATAGCAAACTATAAGCTTTATTAATTCTACTGTTACGTTATTGACTTTTTATAAATTTAATCAAAATGGTTTACAAAATTTGGGGTCAGCTTTGAAATATTGATTATTTTACGTTATGAAATTTCAGTGTTGTTAGTTATCAAATTTGAGCATTGAAATTAGAAATTTCTGCATGTACCAGAATTCGATAATGGAAAACTTTAGTTAGTTTAGCAAAAATAAGTATGAAATTTAATAACTTTTTGAGCTAATTAAATTCTTATCACCCTTTCTATGTTTTATGTGCCACTTTTAATCGACTTATTTAAAAAAAAAACATTTTAAAAAAATACGCTCTATCTTATTTCATGTAGCCGTTTAAAATCTAATATAAACAATACACTTTTTGCGTTCTCTATCTTAAAATTCAGCTCCTCCTGTTTTCTAAAAAGTAGCAAAATTATTTCTGTATCTTCAAAAATAACTAAATATTAATTTGATTTCTGAATAATTTGTTTATAAAAGCAGATTTAAAGTGAAATTTAACATTCATTTCAACTTCATAAAATCTTCTTTTTTACACAAATAATTTTTTACTTAAAACAGCCCAATAATCTTTAAAAAAAACAGATTCCTATAAAATTTGGTATTTAATGCTTACATATGTATTCGAAATTTTAATTTTTCATTTCTACAGCTTTATAGAAGATTTTTGTTCACTTTATTACTTGTGCACAAATCATATTCTTCACAACGTAAATTTTAATTGGCTTTATACTGCTGTCTGGGAATACACATCTTTAAATTTTCAGGTAATTCTTCTATTTCATGATTCAAAATTATGTTTTAATATCTTTTTTTTTTAAATTTAAAATGTAACACAGTTTTAAAAACTTTATACATTCTGGATTTTTAAACTGTGTCTAACTGAGCTTATCACTTTTTTATGAAAATTAAATAAAATCTAAAATTCTCTGCCTGAAAATGTTTATAAAAATAAACAAACTTTTATGTTATTAATTATGGAATATTACGAAAAGGCGTGTGCTTCCGTATTGTTTAAGCCTTTTAATACATTGGTCCCTATTTTATGCTCACTTTATGCGCAAAAAAATGCTCTAGATAGGCAGTGGGAAATATTTAACTTTAAATTTCCAATACTACATTTAAGCTTTAGCTTAAATTACTTTGTTGTATTCTAAATTGTTTTTTTTTTCAAGTTGCTATGCACAAAAATTCTGCATAAAAATCCTATTAAATCCCCATACATAATAAATTTTTTTCAATGGAGAAAAATTTAGAAAGTGCTGAATTAGTATCAATAATTTTTAATATGTTAATTTAAGCCAATTTTAAATTTGAGGAAAATTTTTATGGCTTAAAGTTTAATAAACATATTAAAGTTATTTTTTTATTTTATATTTAAACAGATTTTATTTATTTTCTTCAGTGCTAAGTTCTTTTTTTTTTAAATTTGGAAATCTTTTTAATCGCATACTAGATATTTTTGACAACTTCTGCAGAAAATTTAGTAGTTTTGAAAAGTAACAAGCTCATATGAAGATAACATTTGCAATAAACAGCCATGATTATTATTAGGGATTTTTTTCTTTTTTTAGGTTTAAGAATGCAATAGTAAGCATGTAATTTTCTACACTATCATTTTAAAATAATTAAATGCAAAATGCCTTAAATATCATGTCTACTAGAAAAAGAATTCTTTTTTAAAAAATTTAGTAATATTGTAGTGGCCTAGAGAATGCGCATGAAAAACACCCAAAACAAATTGACTTGGATTTTTAATTTTTTAAAACAGCTTAAAAATAACTTAATTGCTTAAAACAAAATTCTAGGTCTTTGAAAAGTAACATTTCTTTTTGAAGGTACACATTCAGCACTTTAGAATTATTAAATTCTTTTTTTTATCTTTTAAAGTGTTAATATACATTTAATTCGTTAATGAATATCAGAAACTAAAAGGCTGGTAGTAAGAAAACTAAGAAATCTTGTTTTCATTTTGTATGTACAAAAGTAAATGTATTCATTTTTGTATTTCATAGATTTATATTGAATACCGTCCATTTATTTATTAATTTTTATTTCTGATTTACTATAATAATAATTATTATTTCCATTTTCATTTTGGGAATTGGGGGATAATCTTATTTAGGACATTTTCTTATTTATTTGAATAGGTAATTAAACAAAATGGTTAGCATAAGATTTTATGTTTTCACTTAAAATGGACGTAAAAAAATTTAAAATATCTGAATTTTGGCTTCAGAATTTAAATGGGAAAATGTATTCCACTAAAGGAAAAGCAAAAAGGAAATTTTAAAGCATCGATTACGAAAATCTATGTGCATATGTAATTTTAACACTTTCGAAACATATGATTTACAACATAAAAATGTATTCCATACCACATTTTCATACGAATTCAGTGATCAGCTTCTATGAAGCACGTCGTAAAAAATCAAAATTAAAAATAAAATTAAAATAAAAGCTATTTTAAAATATATTTTCCATTTTTTTCTTTTCTGAATGAATGCTTGTACAAAATGAATCGAATTATTTACATTAATTCGATAGAGTTACAGTTAACTAAAACTATCAAAATTTATTTCACACTGTCTGTTAGACACTAACATGAAGGGGGGAAATATTACCCGAACCAGCAAACGATAGCGATACACAAAGACACATATCGAACGATTACGATGATAAACAATAAGACATCGAAGAAGGAATAACAAATGAAAGGAATAAAATATAAAAAGAAACACGTTGACACGACGATACAAATCGAAGCAAGGAACAAAATGCTTCTTTTTTTTGTTCCCCGCAATTTTCATTCGAGTTGAGTTGACAGACACGCTTCTAAGCGCGGGAAAAATTTCGGTTGCCATGGAAACGAGGCTTGGCGATCATTCTATCCGCAGCAAGTCCCTGATGATTTGCTTTTCGTGCTCTCTTGACGAACGTACTCTTTCACGTTGAACTTGGATTCTTGGTCCGCTTGGCAGCTTTGGCGGTACTTTAGTTCTCTGTAGGAGAAAAGAAAAAGTAAAGTAAAAAAAGCAATTTATTGTTCTTGTATTTTCATTCTCGTTGGTCGGTAACTGTCTTTGTGTGGGTCCCTTCCCATCACTTTTGAACTTATATAAAAACATTTTGAAACAAAAAAAAATTTTAAAAGATTAATTCTCTGTTTCATTTTCCTGTCCTTCTAAAAATAATTATGATCATGAAAAGTTTTTAGAATTTCTACTTTTTAAGGAAGAATGATTAAATTTAAATTTTAACTGTTAACGCGGAATCAAGGGGGAAAAAATGGATGATAAGTTAAAAATACCATATATTTCTGAATATAAGCAGATTTGTGTATTATTTGCGTATTTTCTTCAAAAAAATGCACCCAAAAATCAAAACCTGTACATAAACCGAATTGGAAAAAAAAAATTATCCAATTATTTTCGTATATGTTGCCCAGTGGATAAAACGGGTGGGATATTTTTCAATAAAATTGCTAAATATTAAATCAAAGCGTTCACACAAATTATGAACTTCTTCGAGAAGAAAAATGAATTATATTCCACTCTGATGTGACTGCGAGGGTTTCAGAAATAATTTCTCAATTAATTATTAGTTCAAAATGTTTCTGAAATTACTAAAATATTTTAAAAAACATAAAAATGACAAAAAAGTTCTAAAACTACTTAAAAAAGAAACCAAATTAATGATGCATTTCTATATCATTCTCCAAATTGAAACCAAAGATCGGATACGTTTATTCATATTATTAACAGAAATAATTATTGTAGATTCATTAATAAATATTACTTTCTTCCAAGTCTTCATGAATATTATCCAGTTCTTATATTCCTTGATCTAAGTGTAACGATTATTGTTCAATAATATATGTTTTGCAAGTAATTAACCTATATGTGTGGTCATTAGAAAAGGAATGATAGATGCATTCACGTTAAAGGCAATTTCACAGGTGTTTTTTATTTTTTTATTTTTAACTACCATTTTAAGGCCTCATATTTTAAGTACATTTTATAGACAATCTTTTTCTTTTCCCATCAATTAAGTTTCCATAATTCTAAGGAAAAAATAGCAGAATGATTAAATATACTTGTTATGAAACGTAACGATTGTTAAACTAAAAATAATTTTGAAGCAATAACTCTGCGTTGGTTTCAATACTCAAGCAATTTTCTGACTATTTTTTTCTCAGACAAAGTTTTAATAAGTTAGTTAAATGCTAGTTACACTAATTATACACATTACCAAATATATATATATATATATATAAGTATAAGTCTTTTATAAGTATAAGCAGATGAAATTACTCTTCTTTTTTTATACACAAACACACGGATGTAAAAGAAAACTGCCGAGGATTCGAAAAGCGTCAAGAAATTATTAATAATAGTTGTAGTAAGGCACAAGAAATGTTTTCTTTCTTCATTTCTTCAGTTTTGTTTATAACCTTACTTCTAAGAGAGGTAATCAAATTCTGTTAAAAGATTCGATTTAAAATTAAAATACAACCTTTGACAATAAAGTTCGGCGAATAGTCCTGTAACATTAACGTAGATGAAATATTTACGAAAGTTACTTTACTTTCCTTCAAAGTAGTCACCTATAACTATGCACCACTGAGATTTGCTATACATGTCCTGGAAACTTCGTAAGAAGTCTTCTTTTGGGATGGAGTTCAAAAGCCTCGTCATGTTTCGTTGAATGTTAGGAATATCGTCAACATCAATAACACTTTTTCTCATGCTTACATTCTGGATAACGATTTGTCGTACGGATTGACGGTTAATCTGCAGTTCATCCGCTATCATGCGCATAATTAGTTGACAATCTTTAGTAATTAATCTCCTCTTTTTTTCAATGTTTTCGTCACTGACGGTGGTTACCAGTCTTCCGCTAAGGGGGTTGTTAGAAACACTTTCCTTGTTTTTCTAAAACGGGTGAACCACTCGTACACACACTTCATGGATAGCGTTTGATATTGATAAACACGTACCAGCATCGCATAAGTTTCTTTCGGTGTATTGCCAAGCTTAAAACAAAACTTTAAATTGATCTCTTGTTCGTTCATTTTCATCGTCTCATTTAAGAACCAGCGAACTAAACAAGCACCTTGTAAAACTAGTCTGACACGGAACACAAATTAGTCTCAACTGAACATCGGTAGGGGTAGATGGTCAACACCAGCCACTACGCATATGCAGCGTTTTGTTTCGCCAGTGCTGCCAGATCGGCCATTCTGACTTCATTCACCGAACTTTATCGTCAAAGGTTTTACAATTAAAATAGTATTACTTCTCAATGTTTTAAACTTTACAGTTTAAGTTAAAGATGCTCTAACTAAATGATTGGTGCAAATCTTTTAGCTATTATCGTATCCTTTTCATCAATTGAAAAGATGCAGCTCAGTAAAAAAATAAAAATAAAAAGATAATAAGTGAAAGATTAATAAAGAAAAATAAAAGATTTCTATCATATTTGTATTAATTCGATAAACCGTAATTGACACTTAACAGATATAATGCATTTCAATAACAGAACAGTAAGAATCAGAATTCTTTGAGTGAATATATGTAACACTTACCTCGCTACTGCCATAAATGCAAGTTCCACATTGGTACCGGTTTTGGCACTTGTCTCCATGAAAGTTACTCCGTATTCCTAAAAAAATAATAATGACTCATGCAGAGGCTATTTTAAGGCATAATAAATAATTTCTGACTAGAAAATAAGTTTATTCGTTTTCGTTTCTCTCGACGATTTGACACAGAACAAGGATTATAAATGGTACATACTGTCCATTGTTATATTATATGCAATACATTCATAACTTTAATATTTGTTTGGAACTTTTTTCCCGACTAAGATCTCTTTGTAATTATCAGTAAATTGCATCAAAATTAGTTTAAACTGTACTACCTATAATTGTATCAAGTATTTCTTAAAGTAAGTAGTACATGTTTTTGTAAAAATTTTAAATTAGGAATGAGCTATGCCAGTGATTCTCAAACTGTGGGCCCCCCCCCTTGGGGGGCGTGATAACTCTACGAGGAGGGCACGAGCATATTGAAAAGTCGAAAACTAAAGATTATTTAAGAAAATTACAAATTTACTGAAATAAACAAACAAAATACATTCTGACATAATAAAAAGTAAAAAACACATCTACACTGATATAATGCACTTATAAATTTTTCAGTACTGCACAATGTATTTTATAATTAATTTAACAATACTAAGTTAAGAATACAAGTTTAATAATTACCAGTGACCCCCCATTATCTTATATAAAAAAATTAACACTTATCTTGATAATTTGTGCGGTTTATAATTGAACTCTTAACTGCCGATTAAAAATTACGGGATTCGCTCCCCAATGCCACCGTTTTCCACGAAGGTCCGCGTATGTGACGTCTTGACGGGGGAGGAGTGAGAAAAGAATTAATCTGAAATAAGTAAATTCTTCGCAAACACACACACACTGTCTAGGTCCTTTTATTACATTCTAAAGCCTTAGAAATACTTTTATGGATAGCAGCGCACAGAAAAAATTGTACTTTGGAAAGACGTATATATACGTCCAGGGGAGATAACGCTTTGGCTGAGTGAGACGTTTATATATGCCCTTAAGAGGTTTAAGTCGTATCGAAGCCTTAGCATCAAAGTATAGTATTATTAAATTCAATACATTGTTAATGTATGGAGGGGGGGGCGATGAAAATTATGATTGAATATTGGGTCGCAAATATTGGAAGTTTGAGAAGCATTGAGCTATGCACAATATTTTGCATTAGAGTTTTTAAAATCAACTTATGAATTGAAAATTTTATTCACTTCAGTTTTATTGGATTCCCACTTAAGTGAGTGATTTTTTTATGGGGCTTTTTGGAAAAATAATCTTTATTCTAGAAAATTTCTTTTTTTTTTACTGCAAATAAATTGAAGCCTTATAAAAATCGATACTTTTGTAAATCAAAAAAGTTTACACATATTTAAGCAAACATAACTTTATTGATGTCTTTTCATAAGTATTTTTAAAAAATTTTTATAAAAATGATAAGTAAACAATAATGAATAAAAGCTTTTTTTTTTCATAAAGGTGTATTAAATATACTCCCAAAAGTTTAATTGTTTTGTGATAAGCAAGTATGCGATAAAAAGCAATAAAATACATAAACTGATTTGAGAAATTAAGGAAATTGATTAGGGATTAGGAAAAAACTGATTAATTTTGCTGTAATTATCGAAATATTAGTGACTTCTAAAATGTCGGATAAATGTAACATCTCGTTAATTAAAGTGAATTATTTTTTTAATGCAGCTTTTTTTAAAAATTAATAATAATTTTTTTAAAAGGTAAAATTAGTATAGAAAGTATTAGTTAAATGCCGCTGATGTATATATCCGTCTCGCTCAACCGGTGTATATATGTCCCGGACGTATATATCCGTCTCGCTCAACCGGTGTATATATGTCCCGGACGTATATATCCGTCTCGCTCAACCGGTGTATATATATGTCCCGGACGTATATATCCGTGTTTCTGAAATACGATTCTTTAAGAGGTTAAGTAAGGAATTCATACTTGGTAGAAAAACTGAACTGTAAGCAATATTTCGAACATGCATTTCAGTTAAAATTTCTATACTAATTTATCTTTCTAGGGAATTTCAATATCATAATCGAAAATTAAACAAAATTCGTTTTTGAACTTAAGAATTATGAAATGAAAAATATTAACTAGATAGAATGTATAAAAGTAAGGAGAGACTGTGAAATTTTCCTCACAGTTACAACTTTTAAATGGAAGGGTCATTAATTCTATCAATTATTAACTGTCTAGAATTGACGTTAAGAAATTAACCAACGTTAATGGACATAAATTAGGGCTGTTGACTTAAAAGGAACTAAAATTAAAATTAATAGCATTTTCAGTTTAGAAAAGTGTTTGAATTCGTTGATAAACTTAAAAATATTTGACGCAATTGCCAAAAGAATGACAAAAGTACGTTCAAAATGAATTTGTTAACATCAAGCTGTTAAATTGAAGTTTTATGTTTGTTTGTGTAGCTAAGTCTCTGAGCCAGACTAAATTTGATAATGTATTACGTCTTTCACTACGAAATAAAGATTTATTTTCTACTCTGGTTGTTTAACATTTATGGTTTTTAAAGTTCGCAATAAATCGTCATCAGAAGTTGTTTTTATTATTTGTCATTTGGCTATACCCTTTTAAAATGTCGTCTTATTTCAAAGACACTGATAATTTTGGAATTTTCACCAGTGCAATGAAATTCTTACATTTAAATACTTGTGCAATAATTCATATTTTAACCCCTTAACTGCCTCCGGCGTATATATACTTCTTGCTCAACCGTGTACGCTAAATACCCGTACGTATATATACGTCTTTCCAAATGTTATCCTTTTCTTTGCGCTGCTATCAGTAAAACTATTCCAAACGTATTGGAATACAATAAAATGACTGTGACAGGGTTTGTTGTGTGTGGGAAGATTCACTTATTTCTTAGAAAAATGTGTTTTTTTGTCTTTTCTCCCTCCCCCCCTCGCCGCCAATATACTGCATACGCTCGCTTATGCGAAAAACAGTGGCACTGGTGAGCAAATCGCGTAACTTTTAATCAGCAGTTAAGGTATTAATTCAAACAAAACTCTAAAAATACACGAAATACTTAAATTGTATGTTTTGCTACGCTGCGTTTTAATACACAATTGGGATTTTTCAGACTGTACACAATTTGCATTATAACATTTTTTTATATCATTGTAATTACCATAGATAAAGAGACGTATTTTGTAAATCTTATCTAGATTTTTATTATTACCGTATTGTTTTCAATTAGACATTGTTGTAAGATTTGTAATTAGTTTTTCCTTATTTTTAACTGCGTTACTAAATTAAATTGTTTTTTAAAACTTTTTTATTCCCTCTCCCTAAACGGCCTTTAAAGTTATTTTTAAGTTAGATAAGATAATACTTTTATCATAACAGATGAAATGCTCCCAGAACAGTTCTTTACTTAAATTTATTGAGGTACAAGAAATCTTTCAAGAAAAACAAACACAAATGTACCTTTTACTTGTAGAATGAGTACAAATATAAAATAATATATTTAGATATTATGCATAATTCTGTTATGATCCCCCTATATTTTATAGAAACCTTTCATACCTAAAATATTTCTTGAATTTATTACGGATAAAGGAAATGTTAATGGTGTCACATATTGTTCTGGTTGTCGTATCATTAATGATATTATCAACAACAAAATTTCAATTAATGAACAAACAACCTTTTAAAAGGAAATTTTGCGAAATATTTTTATTAAAATAAATCAGTTAAACATTATAAATATCCAGATCAATTTTTGTTGATTAGACTATGATGCCCTACAAAGAAATTGTTTGCATTTTCAGATTGTTATTACATTTATACTATCAGAAAGTTATGCCTTTCTTTGAATTGTAATTATTATGTTCATTATATTGAAACGCAATTGATTGTTTATAAGAGGGAAAGTAAAAAAATAATAAAGAGGGTTCTTTTTGCAATTTTTCTTTTCCATATTTAGCAACAGTGCTAGTATCCAGCGCTGAATGAGGGGTAATCAGCAACACTTCAAAACAATGTGTCACTTGGCTTCCCTCGTAGTCGTTGGGATGTAGAAGAATGTATGGCTGCTCCATAGTCGATCCACACCAAGGAGGAAAGGAGGACAATGATTTACTCTTTGTTTGCGGAAGGTATGAAATCTGTGGAAATTATTCGTCACATGCAAATTCAGTATGGTGACAGCTATTTATCGCGAAGCAAGATCTACGAAGGGATAGAGGGCTTCAAACAGGAAAGAACTTCTTTATGTGAAGACGAAAGATCGGGCAGTCCATTCGACGTCAACCAATGAGGGTTGTCGTCGTTGAGTGTATAGTGATGGAAGGGATAGCTAGTATATAGCGCAGGTATCACACCTTCCACAAACAAAAAGTGAATCACTGCCCTCTTTTCCTTCTTGGTGCAAATCGGCAATAGAGCTACCATATTGAACGGTGTCCTACACTCCAACGACTACGAGGAAAGACGTGTGACACGTATAGAAATGTTGGTGACTACCCCTCATTCAGCGCTGTTGCCAAACCTTGGAAAGAGAAATTGCAAAAGTCCTTTACTTTTTGACTTTCCCTCGTATTAATAAGATTCAAATCAATAAAACACAGCTTCCTTGACAATTAATGCAAAGAAAGTACATAATTGAATAAAGACTATCTCAAATAAGTCTCTTTTTTTTCAACAATAAAATATGTTACACCATTGAAACACAAACACGTTGACGCGTCGATTTATCGTAAACAATGTATTAAAATCTTCAGAATAGAAAGAAGTATTATAAAAGAATGATTTTTTAAAAATAAAATATCACACATACCTTGGCAAGTCTTTCTCCATCTTCGTACATGACCACACGATCAGTACCTGCATCGGCCTTGTTTCCAATTAACATAATGACTACGTCATCTTGTGCGTATTCATTGATCTCACCCAACCATGCCTGAAAAACAACAGGAACTTTAAAATTTAATTTGAAATAATTTTTAATCCCAATAAAACGCAGAAAGTAATTCTAAATCAATTACACTTTTTTTAAATCAATGAAAATTGTGCTAAAACTTAGTGTGGATTTCCAAGTTTAAATTTCAGTTTTTTTTTCTTTTTTCCAATGATTAAAAAATTTAATAAAAATACTTATGTCGACTTATTAGCTCGTTTAAGACCATGATCACACATATGTGATCACGCGTTTTTACCACCAGGGCCCTCGGTATCATATATGTGATCGCGCTTTCCCTGTTCTGAGGCCCGTATAATCACACCAGTGTAATCTGAGTTTGGAGCGTTTTTAATATTTATTTTTACAAAGCACTAGACGCGGCGGTTAAAGTCCTTCCCCCCTGAATAATGTTTTATAAAACTTTGATCTTCAATATGTGTGCTTTCGACTCCGAGTTTTTTTAATTAGATCTGGGATATTTATGAATCTAAAAACTGCACATGTTCGAAAAAAATCTAAACCCGTGATTTATTGTGCTCTGGATTTCTGTTTATATTTTGACTATGTCGGAAATATATGGCAAGCTTATTAGTTTATTGGGCACCAGACATTCATACATAATAGTTTCAGTATTTATTTTATTTTCGGTTCATATTTAAAGCAATATATTTTAATACTGAAAAATATTTAAAAAAAAGCAAATCTTCATAAAACAAACGCGATGACTCATTTTTAACGAAAAAGAATCGTTTGTTCTTACTGACTCATTTTTAATTAAGTAAAAGCAAACGATTCTTCTTCGTTGCTATCGTAACCAGAGTAGACATAACCATAAGAACAGATAGTATAATACTCATGTGATACTCTAAGAAAGATATAAGCAATATTAGGATTAATTAAAAATAAAAAATGATATATTAGCTGTTATTTAAAAGATTTGTATCAGTTCAAAACACAACAAGTTTATCAGAGAGTAAAATTTGTCGCTTGGGTTTTCCAGATAATATTTTGTTATTTTAGCGTTTTTTTTTATTTTTATTTTAATTAGCACTACTATACAGAAAGAAATGTTATAAATACACGACAATGAATTTTTCTATAATCATATAAATATGTGTCTCTTTGCCAAGATATTTACTCTGCAACCTCTAAAACCAAGTAATAAACATCTGTTCAGATTATATTAACATGATACATACCTTAGTCTTCAATATCTCAATAAAAACATTGATAACATGTTGTAAAAAGTAATTTAATAAATTGAAGTTTTTTCATACTATAATATCGTACAACATTCATTGTCTCTCTTTGTTATTCTCGTTTAAAAATAAGCATGGTTGTTTAAATAAGTACCACAATTTTGTTTTCTATACACTTTCCACCCATAAATTGCATTTAAGACACAATCTTCCAAAAATGGCTAATGCTATTCGATCTATTATTACTCGCTCTGTATGAAATATGCGTAAGCGAAAAGAGTAAATAGCATGCTTTATATCAATCTGAATACGGCAATTTTCTTAATGCATTAAAATGTATGAACAACTGCCGAAATTCATAACAGAAATGGGAAGTAAATTCGTTTTGAAATAGGAACAAATAAAACTTTACCTTTAAATGCCATGGTAATTCAAATTACATTTGAGTCATTTTTATTTAGGATCACAGGAAAAATAATGCATGTTCAATTTACATTTAGAAATAAAGTACAGCTTTTTGATGAAAATTTCAAAGAATTCCAGATACCAATAACAGAACAATTTGAAATAAAGTTAATGGTTTGAGAATTTTCCAATTATATCACTGAAAGAAGTATATTACATATTTTTTTTCCATTCCAGAATAATAGCTAAAGTTATTTTAGATCACATTAAATGTCGTTAATTTTTTTTCGCTTTACCACAGCACTATTTTTTCTTTTAATATGTATATTGAATCTAAAATTTGGGTATTTAAAAATGTTAACTATGTCAGGAAATAAACGAAGCATTTAAAGAAATGCTAGATTATTTTAAAGAGTTTGTTTTCTCAGCTCAAGTTTTGAGCGCAAGAAAAAATTCACTAAAATGTGCATTTCTTTCATTATAATAATTAATTTTTCTACATTGAGCAATGAACTTTTAAATGTGTAATGCTATTGTCTGCTCGTTTTTTTTTTTGTATCAGTGCATAAACTGAGTAAAAAAAAAAATCAAAATCAAAAACGCAGCATTAAATGATAGTAAAATGGATTTGAAGATTAAAATTCTGAAATTAAAAAATCGGCAGGGTCGATTTCCTATGATTATGCGTCAGGTCAAAGATCCCTAGAGTGCATGTTTAGTTTATTTAGTGCATCAATAGTTTAATTTATTTTTACGAGAAGATGGAAAATTTGAATTTGCGCATCATTTTTCATATGAAACGAAATTTATTTTTTAGTATGCAATTTGACGTTGACTAAAAACAAAATCTATAGACTCACAATCGGAATCTTATTAATACTTTGCTGAAGTTAATGAAACAAAAATATACCACGAAATTTTTAAAACTTTGCGTACTAAAATATTTAAGAATAACTGTTTATAGTTTACTACTTAAATTTTACACATATTGCATGGAAAGATAACAGTTCGAGTTTTCATTAATTTGTTAATGAACAGAAGATTGTGTTCTTGTGGTTGGGTCTTTAAGAATACATTTTGGTAAAATTTTACAAAAGCTTTCGGTATTTACAGTGGCGCACACTAGGATGGTATACAGGTCCGGACCCCTTTCCCAAAGCCCTTAATTTTTTTGATTAATTATAATCCTATGTAAATAGTACGTACATTTTAATTTATTCATTATTAATAATTAAATTAATTAATTAATTGTTTACTGTCTTTTGTTCCCGAAAATCGCCAAATTTTAAAAAATATGTTAGGCGGCGTATTGAAGCTTGATACGAAAATGATGGACTTTAGACCCTGGACCCCCCCCTCCTCCTTGAAAAATTTCTATGTACGTCACTGTACCGCATTATCGCAACCATATTGGAGACATTATATGAGACAAAGCACATAGTTTGCAATTCAAGGCTTACGACACATGCAAAGTTAGGGTTGGCAACTTGGTGAGTTACCTTGAACGTTTGCATTGTACTTTATCTCAAATAAAGAGCATTAAGAGAAAAATATTCAATAATTATGAAATAAACAAACAAAATGTTGCACCGTAAAGCCGGTTTTGAAGCTCTACACCAGGAAAGGGCATTAAGTCAATAGTGATCAATCGGTGGACCAACAAGACATTTTGAAGTGACCGCCTTTATCAAGACCTAAGATGCGCATACTAAAAGAAACATATTTATAGAACACCAACCCCAGCTAGACTAAAGAATCGGCTTTTCCCAATCGATGCGACTGTGTTTACTTAAGTAAATGATTCAATAAATACGTAAAAGACACATGTACTTTCATTGGAAGCGAACGATGAAGTTTAACACGTTCACTGTGACTTTAGCAGAAAAAAGTTATTACTGCGATGCCAGCCGTAGAAATGAATTTTTTCCAATACACCGAATGAAGGGGAGAATAAATGTTGGTGATCAGCTCTTCCTGTGCTAGCATGGAATTGGATATTGAGACATATCTCACAACCCGCGCTTGCACGGGATTGGGTTCTCGACTTGATGCATGTTTTGCGATGACGCGGAAATCGAAAGAGAACAAATGTATGTAGATACGTCGGTCTGAGATTTATTGGTTCACATTCGTTCTCCGCTCGCTGCATTGAATACGTCTAAGCTCTGCGGTCTAGCAATCACTTAGAGTTGTTCAAGCATTGAAAATTTTGTGTTACTTGTGTTTTTGTAGTAAAAATAGTAATGTGTCATATTTTAAAAGATGGGTACAATGTCAAAAACAAGAATTCAAAAAAAGAAAATATAAATTTTAATACAGAATGGTTACACCAACGTCAACGCCACATCTTAAAAACATTAGAAGTAGCCCGTACCCTAGAAAAGTCTGCCCACTTTTGTTCTAGACCCTAGTTCGGTGAGTTCAATCCCTCTTGGTGAAAAAAATAGTTTTTCTATTTAAAAACTCCTTAAAAGTCTTTTTTTTTAATAAAAAAGAAAATTTTCTGTTATGAAAACATATAAATAAATAATTATAAATAAGTATTATATAATAATTAAGAGCCTCACGTTACAGTTCAAATAATTTTTTTAAAAAAATTGTCCAAATGTGTTTAGTAATGCGATGATCCCCTTTTTCTAAACTACATATATATTTTTAAGGTATCCGACAACCCTAAAATTGTGAATTTCATCAGAAATTGACACATTTTCATATGATTTTATTTTATAGGCCATCTTATTAGCTTCATAAAATACCAACTTTATTCATTTCCTTTCACTAGAACAAAAACTACAAGCGTTTTAGTAAAAGCAGATGTCATAACTTAAATCAAGATGTCATACTTTAAAACGCGTTTTACTCGAAATGTATTTTTTTAAATGCTCAAACAATTTTGAAAATAATAAGCTGAAATGTTTACTGTATGTTTCGTAAAAAAGTAAAAGTGTTTCAACCTTGAGATTTATCAATCACTGTTTTATTACAAAATGTACAGTCCCTTGTGTAAATATAATCGCTGTTATTTTAGGCAATTTTATATAATAACTACGATAACGTGTTCGGCTTTTGTAAAAATTAAAATATCTCTTACCCTGAAGGCCATTCCAAAAATGAATAACTTCGCAACACATCATAATTGAAAAATAGAAAATTGATTCATAAAACTTTGGTTACAGAATGCCCCGTTTATGTTATTTTTTGTAAATTTTTACCCATTGTTTTCCATTTTAGTCATAATAGTTTCTTTTTCTCTTCTTAATTTTAGCATATTTTTCTTAAAATGTATTAAACAAATCTAAAAACCACACACAAAAAAATCCCCATACCTCCAATTTTTGTTTAAAAAAAAGTTGTCGCAAGTAGTCGGATACCCCTTATGTGACGCACAATCACTGCAAGTTAATGAAATGTATATGTGATGGAATAAAATATGATTGCCTTAAAAATAGAAATTTCTTTCAGAAAAACTTTTTGTAAAATATTATTCAAAATGACTATTAAATTTTAAAAAAAATTATATGACCATGTACTTTCCAAATCATTCAAGCTTTCTTTTAGAATATTTTAATATCACATTAAATTTCATTACTAGGCTTCTCAGATGCATATTTTTAGAGTGACAACACCATTATTCGTAAATACAGGTAGGGCCATACATATTCTACTAGTAAGTGAAAAAAAAATGATGTCTCTGTATAGGACTACGAAGAATGACATGGAAGATTCGAAATTTTCAATTCAGATGCTGACATTTCCAATTTATATCGAAATGCGTTGAATAATTTTACTGTTTATTCTCCGTGATTCACACTGTAATTTAAATTTTAGAAACGAACACATGAATAAAAATATGAATTTCACATTGGTAGTTTGGTATCACTACACACTTGAATTCGGTATTTTTCTCTGTACTATTATACGGTGTCAGCTAAATTTGTAAATGCATTATGAATAAAATTGATTTCTGGTTTTCTTTTTCACATGTTGATGAAAAATGAATATTTTTTGGTACAAATATAAAGCTCTTTTTCAAATACAGATTTCGTTCTATTATTATTTATTTATTGAATCATTTTTTTTAATTCCTTGATATTTTAATGAACATTTCAAAGAATTTGCTCTGATAAATCAATTATTCTTACATATTTCAAAACAGAAGAAGCTAAAAATTTTATTTTGAGAATTTTTGTATTGAAATTAATAATTTTATTGTTAATTTTCATTAAAATGTATTCATTTTTTGAAGTGCATAATAAGAGGCTTAAAAACGCTAAAAAAGAAATAAAATATTTATTACATATTAATAGCATATTTTTGCTGAAAAATAACGTAAAAACTTGCTTTGTGTATTTTTAAGTTTATAATTTACGTATTTCATTGAGGTTTAAATATACATAATCGTAATTATATATACACTCAAAAGCCAAAACATTATGACCACCTGTCAATAACGAGTTGGCCCACCTTTGGCGCGCAACACAGCTTCAACCCGCCTTGACATGAATGCCACAAATCCTTGGTAGATGGCAGGAGACAGATTGTACCAGATGTTTAAGCAACGTTCACGCAAATCCGAGATATTGCGAATTGGTGGTCTTTGAACTCTGAGCTGCCGTCCCATGACATCCCAAATGTGTTCTATCGGATTGAGATCCGGTGAGTTAGACGGCCAGGACATTGACTGGAATTCAGTATCATGTTCCTGTAACCACTCCAACACAATTTTAGCCTTGTGACACGGGGTGTTGTCCTGTTGGAGCATTCCATTTCCAGCTGGAAAAACAGAGGCCATGTAAGGGTGCAACTGGTCCGCAATGATGTTCAGATACCCTGTAGCATTCATGGTCTGCTCTACCACAACCACGGGTCCCAGAGATGCCCAAGAGAACGTCCCCCAAAGCATAATACCGCCACTTCCGGCCTGTGTATGACCTACTGTACATTGAGGGAGCAACTGTTCGCCTGGAAGACGGCGTATCCTGACATGGCCATTGGCGTGATGAATGACAAACCGTGATTCATCTGACCAGGCAACTCTCTCCCACCGATCCATGGACCAGTCGCGATGTTCCCGGGCCCAGCGCAGGCGCAGTTGGCGATGACGCTTGGTCAGCAAAGGCACACGAGTGGGACGTTTGCTGCGTAGCCCCATATACAACAGTGCCCGCTGAACAGTGTGCTCCGATAGTATTCTACTTGGCCCTGCATTGTATTGGGCTGTCAGCTGAGCCACTGTCTGGCTCCGGTTTTGCTTCACCATGCGAGACAGTCTCCGACGAACTTTTTCTTTGATAGCGTGTGGACGTCCAACACCATGTCGTCTACTGCCGTCATTCATCCACTTTGCATAAGTACTAACAACTGTAGATCGCGAACAACCCACGAGTCGTGTAGTTTCGGAAATACTTGTTTCCGAGCCATTACAATCTGCCCTCTACAAAGTCGCTTAGATCCGCAGCCTTTCCCATCACACACAGAAGTAAGTAAAAGAGGGTAGAGGGTAGAACGGTTGATGGGACACATGATCTCGAATGAGGTCTTAATTATTGAGGTCTTGAGTTATTGTTGAGCATTATTTACATACACTTGCCATGATGGTGGGTGGTGGGAAAAATAAGATGGGAAGGAAATTTAAGAAAACATTTAAAATTAGAAAAGATGCAATAAATTGCGACCAATGGAAATAGATAAATTTAGAAAAAATGCTGGAGCTCTTATTGTTTGCGTTTGGGTGTGTAGTGACTAGTGTGGAGTAACTGTGTCGACCGCAGCTACCTCCGAGATCGGAGGTTAGCGTATGGTCAACGTAATCTTGAGTGAGAGAAAGGCCTGACTGCTGGTAGTTGAAAAATGGAGAGTATTTAGCTGTTTAAGGGCACAGTGCGCTCGTCCAATCAGGGGACTGCGAGTCGTTAGTGGGCGTAACCGAAGTTGGTGAGGGATCGGTGAGTGAAGAAGTTAGCCAGAGTCGGGGAGGGCGAGAGCCACTCTCTTTATTGGTCGAGCAGGTCGCCTCCGATTGGAGGGATGAGATGCTCGGAGAAGATGGAATGTGAGAGTGGTGAAAATGAAAAAATAAGAGGAATTTGGGTGAAAAGTAGGAATGGAAATAATTAAAGTAGAATATTACGAGGTCTATTAAAAGAGGGATCAGGGTCATAGATTTCAATCTTACGGAGAGTTCTGTTATCAATAAGGGGATGTTAGTAAAGAAGTTAGTTGAAATTCGTTTCATGAATTCCCGAATGGTTGTGATGTTTAACGAAAACCTGAGGTCTTCGTTTCTCACGAACCATCGGGCGTTAGTAATTTGCCTAATAATGTGGTTTTGTGCTCTTTCAAGGATGTTAATGTTTGAGATTGCAGCGTGGCCCCAGACTGGACAAGCGTACGTTATCACCGATCTGAGTATCAGAGTATAGATAAGCATCTTGTTTTTAATAGTAAGAATCGAGTTCCGGAAATTAGGGGATAGAGACTACATGCTGCATTCCCGAACTTAGTTTTAATCTGTGTTATGTGTGGTTTGAAAGTGAGGTTTTTATCTAAAATAACGCCAAGATATTTTGTCTGTTGAGACAGGGACTGGGTGATTGTTTACGTGTACAATGGTGACTTTCTGAGTGTGTTTCGGAGAAGAAGAAGTAAGTAAAAGAATGGTTCTTCAGACTCTCCAGCAGCAGTTAAATATCTCATCCACCTACTCACGTGCCTTCCACCTCATCCAGGCGAGTTCATTGCAAAATGTAGGAGTGGTCAGATTGATTTGGCTCTTGAGTGTGTGTGTATATATATATATATAATATCGTTCAAATTTTCAATCGTTAATAAAATATTTTCTATTCATCCATTTCAGTAGTAATTGACTAAAATTTTTTTTTAATATTACTTGTTTTAACTAAATTAGCAAGCCGTTTTATCCAACTTGTGACTGTGACCAATAATCTGGCTATGTAAGAGGATGCTAGCGAAAAAAATCATCGTAAAATTATGAAAGTGTGATGAAAGGTGTCAATTTTCCACATTTTCAAAAATGTGCTCGACCTCACTTAGCCAAGTTCAGGGGGATTTTTTTTAATTTACTGCAGAAAAAAGATATGACCCCCCCAACCCCTCTTTCACCTTGTGCCCCTTTATCGTCAAGTGTTAGAACACCCTGTATATATTTGGAAGCAGTGAATACTTAAAAAAAAATAATAAAAAGGGAATGTTTTTATTTTCTTGTATGTGACTACCTTTTAATTTAACAACTTTTTTTTATTTAATTGTTATCCAAAAGAATTTTTTTTAAAACAAGTAACATATAAAATTTTTTTTTAAGTCAGATCAACAAAAAAAATTATGTTAATTACTTTTTATTATATATAGTTACAATTAATATAAAAATGTATATACATATGACAGAATCACAACATCAAGTGGCAATTAATTTTTTTAATTATCATTAAAGTATCGCATTGTCATCCAAAATAAACGTGTACATAAAATTTCAGTTCAACTATTCTGCTTTGAAACGTGAGGGAAAAAAAATCTTTTTAAGATTCGACCAAGTCTCTAAAAATCAGGCCAACGTGGCTGTATCTGTAATTCTTTAAATAATTAATTTCAGTCAATTAATTTTAATTAATTATAATTAGATTATTATATTGTTACCCCAAACAATAGTGTATAGAAAGTTTCAACTCAAAGGAGCGCTTTAAAATGTGAGAAAAACCTTTTCAAGTTTTGGCACAAGTTACCAAAATGGTCGCTAAGTCACCAAAAATGAGGCCAACGTGGCTGTATTTGTAATTCTTTGAATAATTAATTTTAATCAATTAATTTTATTAATTATAATTAAATTACTGTATTGTCATCCAAAATAGGCGTGTTTTTAAAATTTCAGCTCAATTGATTGCTTTAAAATGCATTTTAATAATGATTGAAAAATTTGAACAAGATAAAATAAGAATGCGAGCTAATAGGAATTGAAAAATACATGTGACTTATTACTTATAAAATTATTACTCCTTCCGCTCAGTTTTATTGCAATTAAATACTTAAAGCACTATAGTTTTGATAGAATTGTTAAAAATTATTAATAAGTAACATTATGCATTTTGATTTCAAGATGATATTTAGTTGAGATCCTCACACTGAGTGCGTGAGTTTAACGTTGCACCGTTCAGATACACGAGGACCTCGTAATCTTGAACCATGATCAAGTGACGAGGACGACACCTGAGCTGGCACCCCTTCTCCTAACTACCACACCACACCAACGGGAAGACGCTTTAGCTCTCGACAGATTTAACGTGCATCGCTTCCCTACGCGGCGGGCCTTTAGTGGTACTGGGCTTGAACTCATGACATGCCAGCCACGAATCCGTTACCGTGGCCACCAGGTCCTCACACTAAAAAAATATGATATAAGCCTAAGAAACACGAAAACTAAAAAAGCTTTAAATATTAAGCATATATTTTTTTCAATATAAAATTCTATTTAATATTTTTATTAATCTGTTCTGAGTGATTATTAATATATTATGTAATGTAAAAATAAAAATAATAAAGTTTATAATGAACGCCTGACCGTACATGAATGCAACAATTGATAAGAATTTCACGTTGAAAAATTAAATGCAAATTTATTGCAACATTTTATAAAGTGCTTCTTTCCATTTTTTGCAACTATTTTTTCTTACGGAAATTGATGATTAAAAAAGATAAATCACCTGAGGAAATTTACTAATTCATTCATTCATGGAATTAAAAAGTACAATTTAAATTCAATTTTCATTTTGTTTTTATAGCAATGAAAGCTAAAGGCTATGCTTAGTTTTTTCACTACTGTTTAATATTTGCTTATTGTTTCAAAGTAATTTGAACTGAAATGAAAAACATTGTAAAAACTTAGCTAATTATGCGTTAATAAAGATAGTTTACCTTAAAATGACAGAATAACAAAGATATTATTAAATATTTTACGAATGTAAATAAATGAGATGTTTTTCTCAAATGTTAAGAGCAATGAAAAAATAAATAAATGATTAAAGTAAATATATTTTTTATAAATGATTCACTATTTAAATAAAAAATAAAACCAACCCTAATTGAAAATTTTTAATCTTATTTGACTAGCTTATACGCAATTTGTTTTTTGAAAACTTAATCATTTTGAAGAGAGTACAATTAAAAGAGTCAAAGTTTTTTTTTAGAAAAAAATACAACTCAGTAAAATAAAATTAAAAAAGATCTGTAATATGTTTCCTTATTAAAAGATCCGTGTTGTTCAATTCTCTCTCTTTCCTTATATATATAAGAACTCGTATAGCTGAACAGTGGGACGTTAATATTCACTCATTTACTCACTCAATATATCTTTATATATAAAATATACGTGTCATAGTGTTTGTCCGCAATGGACTCCGAAACTACTCAACCGATCATAATATAATTTTGCATACTTGTGTCATTTCGTCCAACTTAAAACATAGGTTGGTTTTTATTTCAATTAATCACGCCATAATTTTTTTATTGCCGGAAATGTGAAGAATCCGGAAAAAACGTTGCCAGATTCCCGTAAGGGATGCTCATGTGTCTGTGGAAGCAGATATTGCAACAGAAGGTGAAAGTTTTCGGTACTCTAGACGTTATTTAAACAGCCATCTGATTTTTGTTTTTTAGATCAGACAAAAAATAATTACGGAATCGGAAAGATTTTTTCTTTCGCCACGATACGGTATAATTTGTTTTGCAAAATAATGATATTTTCTATTTTTTAAGATTTTTTTTTAAAAAATGAGTTAAAACTGATGCGTTTTTATGAAATTTTTTTTCTAAACCGTTGCGTATGAATTTATTTTCGTGTTATTAAAACGATATTTTTTACTAAATAGTGTCATGCTTTTTTTCTTTTTGAATCAGTCGTTTAAAAAATAAAATGACAAAAACTTTTTTTCCTACGATTTTTTAAAAAAATACCCAAAATTTTAACTCAACATTAAATAACTTCATCATTTATTAAAATTTTCGTACGAAACTTTTTTTACATTTGTACAATAATTTTATCCAATTTTAGTGCGAAGATTGAAAAAATTGCTTAAAATTACGGATTAAAATTTTTTTTTTGTGATTTTCGTAAAATACCGTTTTTGCGAGAAATAATTTAAGCAGTCTTTTTTGTACATTTTTTTATTTTAAAGTACTTTGTTTTTGCAATTAATGTGTGAAATTTCAAAACTTTAACGTGAATGTTAAGCCCTCTAAAAAAATGAAAGCTTAAAGAAAATTCTCTTTGCGTTAGCTTTCTTTTGGAAGACGGGAAAGGTTGAGGTAGTTTTGAGTCTTTCGCTGCGAAAAAAGGGGAATTCCCTCATAACACGGGACGCTCATTCATATAACGCATCACAACCGATAGTTTTTTTTTTATTCTTAAAGATTGATTTATTGAAGAACAGTAGAATATAAGAAAAAAATATCATAAAAAATATAAGGAAATATTCTTAAATATATTTTTATCACATAGTATTATTTTCTTTTTGAATTTTATACTGTGAAATGAATCAATATCGTTGTATTTAAATAAAAAAATTTTTTAAAACTTTTAGTATCAGTGATTTAAAAAATAAAAAGCCAAAAACTTTTTTGAACAAACTTTAATAAAACACTCAAAATACTTAATAATTAATAATTTCTTCTTTTATAAAGATAATTGCATGAAATTTTTTTCCCGTGTGTCGAACATTTCAAAAAATCCTCACAATTTTACTTCAAGATTTAAAATAGTAGTGAATTTTCGTAATTTTAAAAATTCTTACTTTTCTGTCTTTTTTCAGCATACAACTATATTTAAAAAGGCTACATTTTCATTTCCGGAACTAAAAAATTGCAACGAAAGAATTGAAAAGTGAGTGAGTGATTTATAAATTCGCACTGTTCGCCTATTCGAGGGTTTTTGGCGAAGGACCTCGAAATTTTCAACCATGGTCAAACGACGAGGACGACACCTGATCTTTCACCCATCTCTCCTAATTACCGCACCACACCAAAGCAAGAACAAATTTCGAAAAAGGGAGTTTTAATGACATAGTTAAAAAATCACTCACATCGTGCATACACATACATAAATGCTATCGTCCTGAGGGAAACAGGAAATTTTCATGGGAATTAAGTTATTCACTCGGTAAAAGCCCGTGCAACGCCGGGCTAAACGAAGAGGAAAGAAACAAAGAAGTAAAAGTAATTTCGAAAAATTATATTGGAAGTGCTGATTTTGTGAAGAGAAGGGAAAATGTTAAACGAGAAAAACATTGATACGCACTCATGGGCCTTGCACTCACATCGTACGCGTCACACCCACACAAAAAGTGCTGGTATCAGAATGAAAAGAGGAAATTAACATGGGGATTAAGATATACCCTTGGTAAAAGCCCGTGCAACGCCAGGCCGGGTCAGCTAGTATATATATATATGTCGACTCAGCCTTTCATGCCTTGAGTGGGTCGATAAATGAGTACCAGGCTTTTGCTTTGAGGACTAAATACTGGGGTTCACGTCAGACTAATTACCTGAAAGGAACATCTGCTTATGCACTTCAGCGCCCAAGATCACGGATACTGAGATGGGCCCAATAGGTCTTAGCCCTCATGGGCTGTTGCGCCACTGAGTGGGAAATATATATATATAACGAAGTTTTTTTCAATTCCTCTACCCCCCATTAACTCACACTCTCTCTCTATATTTATCTTGTTCAAATTTTCAATCATTAGTAAAATGCATTTTAAAGCACTCTAATGAACTGAAATTTTATATGCACGATTATTTTGGATGACAATACAGTAATTTAATTATAATTAATACAAATTTATTTATTAAAACTAATTATTCAAAGAATTACGAATACAGCCACGTTGTTGTCATTTTGAACGACTTAGCGACCATTTTGGGAACATGTGTCAAAAATTGAAAACGTTTTCTTCTCACACATTTTAAAGCACTCATTTGAGCTGAAATTTTTATGCACTAGTGTTTTGGTTAACAACACGATAATTAATTAAAATTATGGACTGAAATTAATTATTCAAAGAATTACAGATACAGCCACGGTGGCTTTATTTTTAGCGACTTGGGTCAACACTTTAAAAGATTTTTTCCCCTCGCGTTCCAAAGCTGAACAGTCGAACTGAAATTTTATATACACGATTGTTTTGGATGACAAAGCGGTACCTTAAAGATAATTAATAAAAATTAATTGCCACTTATAATGTGTGATTCTGCCATTACATATTTATATTAATTGTAACTATTTAATAAAAAGTAACTATTATAATTTTTTTTTGTTGAATTTTTGTCTAAGTAGGAATTGACTTAAATTTTTTTTTATTACTTGTTATTAACAAACCGAAAATGTAACAGATAGAAAAATTACTAGAACAACACATACGAAATCAGACAATAAAGTTAAAAATAGCAATCGATTGAATAAAATTAAATCGGTACAAAAATTATTGTTGTCCCAGTGCCAAACGAAATAATTTAGTTACTTCTCTTTAAAATGTTTGAATTTCCTCTTCGGATAGGGAAAATGCACTTAAAATTCCCTTCCGTAGGTATTATCAAGAATCTGTAGCACAAGTTGCCACCAAAACTTTTCAATGTTAATACAGTTTAAAACTATGAAATATTTTCTAAAATTACTCGTGATTGTTTCAGCGATTGACCAACAGAATACAAATAGCATAGTACTCCTGTATAGCGTTCTTCACGATTTTGTTTGAGTATATCCTTGAAACTACTGATTGAATTAAATTGAGGTGTGAAATATTTCAATATTCTTTATTTTAATGAAAAAAATATGGAAATTCATAGTGATAAACTATTTCTTAAAAGTTGTTTGTGTTAATTAAATTATTTATTTAAGATATAAACATAATGACTTAGTTCCAACCGAGTGATTCCCAATTTCACAATTTTATCAATTTTGTTCGTCGATAAAAAGTGGACGCGGTAGGCGAGTGGTCATGGTTTTGAGATCGTGGCCAGAGTGGAGTAACAGAGAACATTTGGACCCCCCCCCCCTGCAAAGTCAGGTTTTGGACCCTTAAGTTGGATTTCATAAAGAGTAGGTTCTTCGCGGCAGTCAGGCTTTGGGCCCCTAGACGTTACGCCACTGATTGTGGTCGTCGTTGTGGAATCATGGAGCACAGCGAACTAATATTATTTTGTTATGTCATTTTATAAAATAATATTTCTACATTAAAAATTATGCAGTCGTTGCTGACTATTATTAAAAAACTAGCCTTTACCCATCCGCTTCGCTGGGTATTTCATGATGTTTTATAAATATATACTGTTTATATATATATATATATATATATAAATTATTAATATCTAAGTTCTAGCATTAATAATTCAATTATATTGAAAAATATACTTTTACCTGTAACTGTCGCCTCTTAACAAAAAATAAAAAAAAGAAGGGCAGAACTCATCTAATTTGTATTTTCTAAAAATCTCTAAAATTGAAGTATAGAATTGAAGTTTGCACTTTCATAACTCTGTAACTAAGTGGAATCCCGCAAAACCAATTTTCGGCGGATCTCTACTCTGTAAAATGAACATGCAAGCCAAATTTCAAGTCTAAATCTAACAGGAAAAAAACGAAATTTTTACTATCAATACCTCCGTAATTTCGTTGAGAGTCGTTTTACAAAATTACCGTTCTTGGAGGATTTCAATTCAACCAAAGAAAAACGGAAAACAAATTTCATTATTATAGTCCTTGTAGTTCGAAAAACGGAATTTTTTTTGTTAGTACGCTCCAGTAAACCCCATGCCCCCCCCCAGTTGTTGATTTCCTTAAAATACATTCTTAGTGGATCCCTATTCAACAAAAGAAACATGCTTAACAAATTTCAAGTATGTGGGCTTAACAATTCGAAAAAAGGAATTTTTTCTATAATTCCTCTTTACCCCTCGCAACTCGCATTGGGGGTCGATTTTCGTTTCACTCTTTGTTAAAGGAACTCTATTCCATGAAAGGAACATGCCTACCAATTTTCAAGCAGGTAGATCTAATAGTTTAAAAACGGAAATATTTATCGATTACGCTCCTTGAACCCCCGCAACTCCACTTGGGGGGGGGGTCTGTTTTCACAAAACCCAGTTTGTAGGGGAATCTGCTTACCAAATTTGAAGACTATACGTCTAATAAATTAAAAATGAAAAAAATTATATATAACGCCCCTTGAGCCCCCACAACGACACCTAGGGGTCGATTTTCACAAAACACATTACATACAATCATTCACGAAGAGCAAGGATAGTTCTTCAGGAGCGATGGAAATATATAGCTGAAAAGCAATCCTTGAAATACAAGATGTAGTACTTAAATCTACTGAGTAAATCACAGAAGGCCTTCACACCTTCTACAGAGCTCAGACACAGCTATCAGTGTCTAAAATACAAGCATGTAAAAGATTATTCACACGCACTCACTCGTCCTATACAGCAGCCGCAGTAATAACTAATGGTTGGCCGAATCTTCATGGTCAAATCAATATTACTTTTCAACGGTCAAAACAAGACTAACTAATCGCTAGTTAAAACCATACTAACTCAGTTTTGGCGAGCGTCTCCCTATTTATAGGCCTCTAGTTTCATGGATCGTGATATTAGTAGATTTATCCACTAATTTCCAGAAGAATCCATAGGGTCACGAACTCGCCCAAAAATTGTCGCCAACATGGTCACCAAGTCGCCAAAAATTATACCAACTTGGCTCTATCGCCAAGATTTTGCCAAGTTTCAATTGAATCGGCAATATAATGTAAGGAACGGCGTTGCTTTCGAACATAAAATAAATACAGCATAGAGTAATATAAACACGTATTACACATCCAGATATAAATTATTTACACTGTTTTAAAAATTCATTACACAAAATTCGTAGCAACATTTTTATTTTTTATAGTCGCATGAAAAATACCTGCTAAAATTAAATAATTTCAATTAAAATAATTAAATTATTTTAATACTCAATATAGTTGAACCCCGAGTTAAAAAAATTCTTCGGGACTGAACAATTTGTTCGTTAATTCTGGGTTAATCATTATATTGGGGTCAAAACGAAATACAAATTTTTTGCACTTTTCTTTTGGAAATTCCATAGTAAGAAATTACGCAAGAAATATCAAAAGTTAGACATTACTCAGTTTTTATTCAACAGCTAAAAATAGTATTAGCGAATTGTTACGCACCAAAAATTGGAAATTTTAAAATAATGACAGATAAATGTTTGACAATCTTTTTGATTCCTGATTTGAGCGAGTTCTTTTTCGTCTTGATGCAGAGAAGAAAATACTGCGTCATTTACATCCTGCTACATTAGGTATGTTTTCATAGTTTACAGACAATGTATAGCGTTAGAAAATATAACAGTTTTGATAAGAATTTCATTTGCGGTTTCTACATTAGAATCGCTATTCATTGGTTTTGACAAATCATCAATTTCCTGGCAGATAGGCAGTCCGTCATCAAATGCAACATATTCGTTAAAATCTTAAGATATCCCTAGCGTTGTGAAGTGGGATGAGATATGTAAGGAATTAATTCCCTGTCCTATTCAAAACTCACACGTTAAATTGCTCTCATGACTCATCGGCATCTTTAAAGTCTAATCATAGTTTGCAGCCATTCTCGTCAAAAATTGCTATTTACAAGAAAAATCCCTTTTCTGTTTCAGACAAGAAGGATATCATTTGAAAAAAATTCCATTTTTTGTATTAAAAATTATTTAAAAAGTTTCAACTGTGAAATAATTCATTAATTCAGGGTTAGTATGCGTTAAACAGGGTTTTTTGCTTTAATTTTAATCAGGGATTGAGAAAAATTCGTTAAATACTGGTTCGTTTACATCGCGGTTAAATTGTATACTCAATTTCAAATATAATCAGCTTGCAAAATGTTTTTCTTCATTTTTGAAATCGACAAAATAGTTTCGTTTTAGGTACAAGTAAAATAAATTTTAACCCTTCTTTACATGATGATGGAAACTTCCATCATAACATTTTGTGAGCAAAAAATTATACTCAAAACAAATGTACTGTAAATTGGTTGTTGCTGGCAACTTTTTTCACGACTATTGCGTAACGAGGAATGTAACCTTTAAAAAAAAAACAAATGTCACAATCATTACAGCGGGTTTGAACTTATCATTCCACTGTTTGTTGTGGCTGGAAGAAACGTGCGAATGTTTGAATATTTTTTATAACTAATCTGAGATTTTCTTTTTTGCTAATAAGAGCAACAATGAGGTGGTAAAAAGGTTTGTTTTTTAAGTTTCTCTGTTATTTTTTTGTGCAATTTACATCAAATAATCTTCTCCAAACCATGTGACAGAAATTTACTTCACGATGCATTTATTTCACTTCTAATGTATGACTAAAATGTTTTTTACTATATGTTTATTTTATGTTATTTTTGTAGAGAAATTGAGAAGAGAGGGGCATTGTGCAGGAGCATTTGGAAGTTGGCCTTGATGACGAAAATTTCTGACGACGAGTATCGTGATGAAATTAGAATAATAATAATTGTTTTTTAATTATCATCAGGAATAAAAATGTTACAAAGACATATTATTATTTTATTCATTTTCTAGTAAGTCAAGCATGTAAATATGTATGATGATGGATATTTCCATCGCATTGGGTTTTTTAAAATTATTTTATATTATATATTTTTACTAGAATTTTTTAAAACGGTCTTCCTTTAATATAGAGCAGGAATTATATCATCCAGATTTATTTCTCTCTCTCTCTCTCTCTCTCTCTCTCTCTCTCTCTCTCTCACACACACACACACACACACACACACAACTATACAAAAGAAGGGCTTTAGCAGGTCTATCCACATTCTTCCGAAAACTCTTTTTGGGGAAATGCTTTCTTTAATATTGTTCAATTGAAAACTTCCTCATGAAGAAGAAGAAGAAGCAGTCTATGTAAATTATGTTGGTATTTAACTATTAGCTTTCGAGTTAGAGGGAGAGAGAGGTTAGAACTAAATGATATCAGTGCGGATTAACTTAAGGTAATAGACAGACAGCTACACGAAAGTGTGCAGTTGATTATCTGCTTAATATTTAAAATTGATGATTTGTCAATTAGATTATTGATTCGGAATAGCGTTGGCTTAAAGTAAGTTAGTAAATGTATACTAAATTTACTTATATCGCCTTCTTCGCTCTTGCTCCTTAATTAGCTTACGGTGTATTTCTTAATCTTGGGTTGTTCAAGTTTGGTTGTGAGACTAGTAAATAGATTGTGTTTGCTTTGACTATAGCTTATCTTTCTTCTAAATCTCGCGCCCTGGTGTTGGGGTAGATCAACCATCATTATAAGGGTAAGAAAACTTTACCTTTTATTTAAAGCTCTTTTTAGTCCACATGAATACTGAATATAGACTATTTTTTACTAATTTATTGTTAAAATGGTCCAATAAATTTTCAATGTTACCGAAAGAACTATATTTGATTGACTATTTGAACTTTTTCGTTGACTTTAAAGACTAAGATTTCGGTTATTCTGTAAAATCTA